>WSYH01000084.1:318855-354806 GCA_036426205.1 Ascaphus truei
CCCCCTAAAAAACGACTTCAAGTCCACTAGGAGTCTGGAGATTTCTTTTTTAATGATCTTGGACTGTGCAGCTGTTGCTCTTGACCCCTCGGCATCCTGGGCAGAGTCGGAGTCCGAAACCGCTGACATCTCCGCGGCCCCCACCTTGCTTTGTCCGGGGAAGTAGGCCCTGACATCCGACTTGCGTCGGACTTTCTGCCTCGTCGTAGCCATCTGGGATTTGGGTTGATGTGCCTCACCGGGGTGTATTTATGTGTCTGTACTGTCCGATTTTATTATTCTGCGGTCGGTTTTAGTCTCTAATATTTTCGTTAATATGCCGGCGGTTGGTGGAGCTGAGCGACTAAGCGTCCATCACCAGCCAGCCGCGCATGCGCATCCTCTCTCCTGCTCACTTTTAAAGCTTTACATTCTTCTGACCCTCCTTACATCTCAGCCCTAATTTCTCGCTATGCACCATCACGACTTGCGTTCTTCTCAAGGATGTCTTCTTTCTACCCCCTTTGTATCTAAAGCTCTCTCCCGCCTTAAACCTTTCTCACTTTCTGCCCCACACCTCTGGAATGCCCTTCCCGTCAATACCCGACTAGCCCCCTCGCTATCCACCTTTAAGACCCACCTTAAGACACCTGCTTAAAGAAGCATATGAGTAGCACTGGATAATCATGGACACATGACACATAAAGCTTGGCCCCCTGCAGACGCACTTACTAGTATTCCCTCCTACTGTCTCTGTACGTTCTCCCTACCTACCAATTAGATTGTAAGCTCCTCGGAGCAGGGACTCCTTCCTTAATGTTACTTTTACAGTATGTCTGAAGCACTTATTCCCATGATCTGTTATTTATATTATTTGTTATTTATATGACATGAATTACTACTGTGAAGCGCTATGTACATTTATGGCGCTATATAAATAAAGACATACAATACAATACTGCTATATTGGCATATTGCCTGGTGGCTTATCGAACTGTTGGTGCTGTGACCTCCTATCCCCATTGATTGGGTGTATTGGGACTCTGGTGCATACTGGACTCATTGCATGATCAACGTGTACCACGAGGACACTAACGTGTGTCGCCGTGACGTCATCTTGACGCGACCCGGAAGTCCGACGGGAACACATTTGCTGACACCGCTGGGAGGAATACACCTCTGAAAAAGACAGCCCCACTGGATTGAATCGATTTCTGCAGGATCGTGTACCGAGGACCTGCTGATGACCTCATGAATCTTCGTTGCTGCGATATCCAGAGCTGCCTAACGCCTGTTGCTGAGTGGTAACTCATTGATTGTGCTTTTAGCACTCAATGCGCTTGTTCTATCTACCTAATGTACCAGGTACATACTGGGTATTTGCTCGAATAAAGTGTGTCGGTGCAGTACTCCGCTGGCGTCTTCACCCAGTTGATACCGCAGGTAAGAATATGTGCAGTTGACGCGATGTGCTTCGGATCGTTGTCCTGGTAGAAACGGTGACCATCTGGGAATTCACGTGTGATGTATTCCACAATCTCAGGCACTATTTGCTCTTGGAAAAAAGCTTTATTCATGATTCCTGTAACAAGAAAAGAAAATTGCTCAAAATAATGCACACTACAGTAGTACAGTACAGTGCTTAAGGCTACAGTATGTGACTTTGTGCATAATTATACTGTACCATCAAAGATGATGGTGCATCCTGGTCCACGCCTAGAGATGGCACCCCACACATGCATCTTCACTGGGTTTTTTGGACGCGGCTTAATAGATATGCGTCCTTTTTTGTGGAATGCAAAGGTGGCAAATCTCTCCAGAGATACAGTAGACTCGTCAGTAAAGTAAAAAAAAACTTCAACAGCATATACTGCATATGATGACACACAGAGGAAGAAACAAGCATTACGTGTATTTGATAATATTGTGGATTTGGATACTACTGACATTTCTGATCTCAAGATCCATTTTCAAAAGTTGGAAAGGTTATTAATCCACAAAAATCGTCTATGGTGGGACATTATAAGTTTAGAGAATTATGCTAAATGTAAAAGAATACCCAGAGGACAACGTGTCAAAAAAGCTACAACTTTGGTTTTCAGGACTTGGACTTTGAGAGTAAATGTGTGGCAGTCCTAAATGATTGCTCTTTTCGTTTAACGGATCTAATAGTTGCACAGAAAATTAAAGAAAAGGATCAGCTTGATATCCAAATCATAGATCTGCAAAAAAAATTATATAGCTACAAAGACTTAAATGGTTTCAGGGAATTTAATCTTATACTCTCCAAAATGGCAAAAGATATTGAATGTGGTATCATGTCTAAGAAACAAAGTAAATACGACAGAGACAGATATGATTATGAAAAAAATCAAATTTACCATTGGCAGAGAATAAATCCTACTCAAGATAGATCATTTAAGAAAGATAATTCTAATACTCATCTTTGGTCTACTCTTGATGACCAAGAATTTGGATTATCCAAGTGGCAAATCTGATATTTCAGATGCAGAAACTGCCTCTACTTCTCACTCTGTATCTTTTGTTAACACATTTGAGAATGATGGTCATCGTGGACGTGGTGCCCCTCCAAGGGAAGAGGGAGAGGTAGCCACACCTTTTGGGGTCAGCAAACTAGATCTGGAATGGCCCCTGAACCCACCCATGATGTACGCTCTTATCATCAACAGGACAGTCAACAAAGACAATAACACAAATCTTTCCCTTTATTTCAAAAGGACACAAGAGAATCAGAAGAGGGAAGAGGGGGGGAGGGGGAGGAGGTTACAGGTCCGCTCCCAAACGGAAGAAATTTTGAGTGACTTTCCTAATGTTATCAATATATCAGGAACCCCTCTCTCCCCTATTGAGATGTCACTTTTGGATAAAGGCCTTAAGTTCTCACCTGCTACGAATTTCGATTTATTTAACACTACCATTGATGTTTATAAATTTGTTCGCAAATTATCTTTAAAAAAGTTTTTTGATAAATTTAGTCAAAATGTTATTGGGTCGACCGGAGTGGGTGACTTTAATGGGGGGACACCACCCATTACCGAGGGTTATCTCCCCTCATCCGACTCCGTTCCTCCGGTATCTACTGCCTTGCACACTTTCAATGATTTTTGTACCTTACAGGATATGAATGACCTCCTGTCGGAGCAAACTTCTGATGAAATTATTGTACCTACCTTTTCTGAATGGAATTAAGGCCTAAAACAGAGCTCTATCTTCTCCCCCACCCACATTAAAGGTCAATTCTTAACTATGTTTGAAAACGTGGTCATCAGGGACCTTCGTCTTCTGGCTCAGGGGTTTTCATTCTCACGTATCAATCATGACAATTTGAATCAAGGTGAACATTTAGCTTTGAAAACATTATAAACTAATTCTTCATTGGTCATAAAGAGTGCGGACAAGGGTGGGGCTGTGGTGGTGCAGAGTAGAGACAGTTATGTCAAGGAGGCTTTACGCCAACTTGAAGATGGCTTTTCCTACCTTGTGCTACCCGCTGATCCTACACCGCACTTTTTAGAAACCCTTATTGAACTAGTTGACTCAGGTGTCATTATGGAAGTTCTTTCCAGTGATGAGGTTAAATATAGCATTCCATTACATCCTATTATTCCTATCTTCCACCATCTCCCAAAGATCCATAAGACATTGGTCGACCCTCCTGATCGGCCAATTGTCTCTAGTATTGGATCTTTGGGAGATGGTTTGTCTAGATATGTTAATAATTTTCTTCAACTTTTCGTTAGAAAATTACTATCTTTTATACTGGACTCTGGTGATCTTCTTAGTCAAATTAAACATGTCACTTGGGACAATCATTATTTGTGGGTAACACTTGATGTTCCATCTCTTTATTCAATTATACAGCATGATCATGGGATGGCAGCTGTCCGCCAATTTATTGAGATACCAGAAATTTCAATCTTTCAATCTGCATTTATTTTGGACGCTTTTTTCTTTCTACTCACGCACAATTTTTTCACCTTTAATCACAAATTTTATTTACAGTTAATTGGCACTGCTATGGGCACGAGCTTTGCTCCTTCTTATGCAAATCTCTTTATGGGGTGCTGGGAAGCACTTTTTATATTTTCTAGCACCAACACATTTCGTAATAATATTGTTTTTTATAAAAGATTTGTGGACGATTTAAGTATTATTTGGAAAGGGGATGTCACTACACTTCACTCTTTTGTTAATTATCTTAGTAATAATGATTATAACCTTAAATTCACACTTAATTTTCATTCACATCTCATTGAATTTCTGGATCTGCAATTGTTTGTGGATATTGATAAATTAATCCAAACGGATGTGTACAGAAAATTAAATTCAAGAAATACTTTCCCTAGGGCGGACAGTTGCCATCCATCTTATGTGATTAGAGCCATTCCCAAAGGACAGTTCCTCAGACTGAGAAGGAACTGTTCTACACCTGGTGGTTTCCTTTCTCAGTCTGAGGATCTTGGTAAATGTTTCTTAGATAGAGGCTATTCTCAGACTCATATTAATGTTGCTTTTGATACCGCCCTCAATACAGAGAGAGCATGTTTGTTGCCACATTAAGAAATTCTATAGTAATAACTTCATAAATTGTAAAAGTCAGTTTGTTGTATATCTTATAACATGTGGCTGCGGCAAAATATACATTCTTCTGCCCCTCCTTATATCTCAGCCCTAATTTCTCGCTATGCACCATCACGACTCTTGCGTTCTTCTCAAGGATGTCTTCTTTCTACCCCCTTGTATCTAAAGCTGTCTCCCGCCTTAAACCTTTCTCACTTTTTGCCCCACACCTCTGGAATGCCCTTCCCCTCAATACCCGACTAGCCCCCTCGCTATCCACCTTTAAGACGCACCTTAAGACACATCTGCTTAAAGAAGCATATGAGTAGCACTGGATAATCATGGACACATGACACATAAAGCTTGGCCCCCTGCAGACGCACTTACTAGTATTCCCTCCTACTGTCTCTGTACGTTCTCCCTACCTACCAATTAGATTGTAAGCTCCTCGGAGCAGGGACTCCTTCCTTAATGTTACTTTTACAGTATGTCTGAAGCACTTATTCCCATGATCTGTTATTTATATTATTTGTTATTTATATGACATGTATTACTACTGTGAAGCGCTATGTACATTTATGGCGCTATATAAATAAAGACATACAATACAATACAATCTCCTTCAGGGCGTTCCTCACGTCCTCCACATCTCTGGGAGCGATGCATCTGGAACACTACCGGAATGGCATGGCGTAATTCACATGGATCGTGTGTTGAGCACTCTTGCTGCAGCCCACATCCATCTCACTGGTGGAGCTTGTTGCTTAGCAGTTTCTTCCACTCCGCGGGCAAGGTCGATTCCCCGAAGTCGAGCTGCAATCCTTTAGGGGCTTCTCATATGGTAGCCGCGTTTATATGAGCCAATAACTCTATTTGGGTAACCTGGTATATCCGACCCAACGCTTGACCGAAGTCAAATCGTATAGGATGAGGCAAGATGTTCTGGATGGTCACCGTGAATCGCTGCGGAAGCGAAGACTTCCACTCCATCTCTGGCACCACCTTGAACCCTCTCTTGGATTCCTCTTCGGATGTGGTTTCTAGGGAGAAGTACCAGTCGGCCTCGTCATGGTCCGAGTAGTTAGGTACAACGGCCATGTGTCTCACTCCCCCTGGTGGAATCTCTGTCAACCCCTTCTCCAGATTGAAAAATTGTCCAAATCCTTCTTGGACAGAGATTCTATGGCATTCCTCCTTGAATACGGGTGTATCTTCAGAGAAGATAGGGGAAACTCGCCAGCTTCTTGTAGATAGGCCCGGATCAGGGCTCTCACCAAATCTGCATTAGTCCCCACTATGATGGGGGAGCTGGGATGTTCCTAGCTGGGACTATCAAGGCTTCCACTTCCATGGGGTGGGTTTTGTTGGTATTGAGCTGCGGTGTATCCAACCGTACTTGAATCACTCCATCAATGGGGTAGTCTTCGCTACTAAGACCCCATAACTTTATCTTTTCGGCCGACTGCATTGGCAGATGCTTCAAATGCAGGTTGTAGAATGTCCGGTAAATAATGGTCACTTGAGACCCAGTGTCCAGCAATGCTGAAGAGTAGATACCCTCCACTACATAGTTACATAGTAGATGAGGTTGAAAAAAGACATAGGTCCATCAAGTTCAACCTATGCTAAATTTAGACAACAGATACTTTATTCTATATCTATACTTACTTATTGATCCAGAGGAAGGCAAACAAAAAAAACCATTAAGGGGAAAAATTAATTCCTTCCTGACTCCAAGAATTGGCAATCTGATTAATCCCTGGATCAACATCCTTCCCATGTATACTTATTTGGTATATCCCTGTATACCTTTCTCATCTAAAAAGATGTCCAACCTTTTTTTGAACAAATCTATTGTATCTGCCATCACAGTCTGCATGGGTAATGAATTCCACATTTTAACTGCCCTTACTGTAAAGAACCCGTTCCTTTGTTGCTGGTGAAATTTCCTTTCCTCCAACCTTAAGGGATGGCCCCGAGTCCTTTGTACTGCCCGTTCTTTTGATAGCTCCTTGTATTGTCCCCGAATATATTTGTATATCCAAATTTACAATTGTGTATCCAATTTTATATCTAAAATACGGGCTTCAGCAAACAACGGAATCTGTCTCAATGTGGCGCGCAGGTCAGGTAAGGGCAGTGACACTGGAACCTGGCTAATAGCGACCACGTGCTGGGGAGATGCTTGACATTGTAGGGTCCACTCATGGACGTTCTGGCAGGACGGTAGGGACATGTTCCCTTCTTTGATCTGGCTTTCTTTCATTTAGATCGGGCACCCCAGGCCTGAATCTCAGCAGCGCCTCCAAATGTAGCCCCCTTTCCCTATGACTAAGGGAACTACGTGTGCTGATATACCTGTTGGTGTACAGAAGGCCTAAACCACATCTGCTGAAAGCCTGGGGTGATCTCTCTATCTCTCTGTTCGTTGCAGCGCCTCCACCTCTGGGAGATCCCAGCAGCGCGGGATGATTCCACATAGGACTCAATAAACACAATACACTGGGTATAATATAACTTCTTTACTAACACTATTATAACCAGCACACTCACAATACAATATCCCCACACACAATATCCAACACCCGGTGTGGTTCCCCCCAAAGTACGGAGGATGCTCTAGGCACCTGAACACCCAGTGTTCATAAACCAGTCCCACTCAAAGTGTGAGGTAGCACAACCCCTGTGTGTCTCGTTGGTGCACTTTTATACCTCCCTAGGCACTCCTGTACCCAGGTGTCACTGTTGGGCAAGAGATCTGTCAGGTCCCACAACGTGGGGGCTCGAATAATCTCCTCACTCCTTACGCGTCCGATCCGCCTTGTGAAGTGCGAGCTCCAGTTGGAGGGTCTCACACAATGTCTATAGTGCCCTGGCCTGGTCCCAGGCCGCAGGACACGACATGGCCGTCCAGTTACCGGTGGAATAGTATCACTGGATACTAGTGAGAAGCATCCCTATCTGGGGCCTTCCCTGTAATGCACAAGCTAGAGGGGGATTTAGGGCTTAGCTGGGACCTACGGGGCAGTACTAGGCCTAGTCCAGGGAAGCACTGCTCCCTGGACACTACCTGCTCCGTTACCTCCTCTTGTTGAACTGACGCGCTGTCCCTTTCCGTGCCAAACCTCTATCCCTGCCTTCTAGAGAATACTCAAGCCCTATTGGCTGGAACGCCCCATGTGGGTCCTACCCTTGTAGTCCCGCACGGGTCTTGCAGAGCCACCTAAGATGGCTACCGCAACTCCTGACTGCGCATGCGCTGCCTGTGGTTCACTGCGCATGCGCAAGCACAAAATGGCAGCCCCCTGCATACCGAGTCCGTCGCGGAGCTCCAGCGCTCCGATCAGCCTGCAGCCTCCCCGCACCAGAGGTAAGAGGGGACTCTGCTACATATATATATTTACATAAATGTGTAACGGTGTTTCCCCCACCCGGTGGGAGAATTGACAATTACTGATCGTGTGGTGCATGATACATGCTGGTAACAGGAGGGCTGAGTCGTCTACCGGCGGTAGTGGGGAAACAGGACTAGGCTTCTGAGGTTTATACCCCACATATCTCTTTAGCAGTGCAGCCCTCCATCTTCCGTAAGCTCCAGGAGCTGAAGCTGATATCCCACGGTAGAACTTATTACCTCTCCCCCCAGTAAGGTCACGCACCAGGCAGGAGGTATAACAATAGTAACGGGTTTATTACTCTTCTGTACAGTTACAAGGCAGGTTCTGCCAGATACAGTACTCTCAGCTATTCACTCAAGGATGGTCCCTGGACCGTCACTACAGGCCAAGGGCACCCGTAGCCGTCCTAACTCTTCCCCACCTCTCTGGCAGAGGTATGGTCCACACTCACTCTCCCCCGGAGGGAAGAGGACTGGAGAAGGCCCAATCTCAGCCTTTCCACTGTGCGACCTGCCTTCCTCAGTGGGGAAGGACAACCTCCAAATTTATGGCGGTCTTGCCTTTAAGTTCTGCCAGGAAGAGGGCACCAGGTCTGGCTTATGATTGGTCATGCCCAGGCCTGATGTCACCACCTCCCGCTGTCACTCAAATGCAGCTCCTCGGAGGGGGAAAACCCCATATCCACTACTGGCAACCTGATTGTACCAGGGTTTACTGCCAGCCCAAGAGCAGGTGATCTGGCTACATATATATATATATATATATATATATATATATATATGTATGTATGTATGTATACATATACACATCTACATATATATTTGTGTCAAAAGGAGTGCTAATGAGCGTGGCCAAATGTATACCAAAAAAAAAGACAAAAATACACAATGCTACATCCAATGTGACAAAATAAACAGTTAAATACTTCAATGTTTGCATTCTCATGAGTAAGGGTCATTTAGTTAAACCCGTTGGCCAAAGTGTTATAAGCCTGCAGCCACGTCACGGCATAACCAGTGTGTTCGACATGTGTTCATTAATATTGTAAACACTTTCTCAGGAGTTAGGTTATCATCTTGTAATATCAGAATGTATGGCTCCTAAAGTTGAGATTACTTGATGGTTGTTTAACACCCTGGGTGCCTACATTACATATCACCTGATTTTACCCAAATTTAGTGATTTTTGGTGACGCAGTGGTAGTGACCTTTACCTCTGATGTTCTGTATCTATATGGTAAACCAGCGTGATCATTTTGGGAATGGCTACAGTAACCAAAACCCTCAACAGAAATGCACAGTTGGTCCTTAGTATTAATCTCCAAGGCTCTGTGTGTGCATTGGATTGTCATGAATTAGATGTACTCTCTTAAATCGTTAGTTCCACATAGCAACATAAACTGAGTGCCCTAAAAACGCCCTTCTTCAAGGAAACCTGACTTTCCCCTGAACCCTTGGACTTCCTCCCGTCTTTGCTACAGTACATCGCCTATCACTTGCTAAACACAAAAAAGCATCAGCTGCCAGCTTCATGTTCAACATCCTTTGGAACTACACTGATGACTGACCAATCTGCCCCACAATACCTTGTGTTTCCACTCACCCTTTCTTTTTAGATTGTAAGATCCTTGGAGGTACAGTAATACTTAATGCATGTTTTATTGTTATTGCCTTTCATCCCTCCACTGTACAGTACTGCAAATCTTAATAAATAGAAAGCCCTTAGCCACATAACACATTATCAGCCATTTTTAATAGTTGGTTCATGATTTGACCTCAGGAAGGTTTCACACAGACTGAAGTAGATTAGGGAGTGCTGGTAGCGGTCAGCAGAAGGAGATTACAGAATATTGACTGTATGAAACACTCTTGTATGTTAGACACCTTCCACACTGAATGAAAATATTATGCGCACACAATGAATTGAACATACACTGTGGGAGCCTTGCCCAATTCTGCATAGCAGAGCCTGCTACAGGACAGGTGCGAGGTGCAGTACTAGTGTCATAGGGTGCAGTACCAGTGTCATAGGGTGCAGTACCAGTGTCATAGGGTGCAGTACCAGTGTCATAGGGTGCTATTACAAATCCATTTCTCAGCAAAGATTGCTTTTTTTTTATAGAAGAAAGCTAACAGTCTTCATTGAACTCCCTCTCCTCCTCGCAATCTTCTGTAAACTAAATGTGCGACAGCAGTAGTCAGAAGTAATGGATTTTGAAATTAGCATGAGATGTAGCCAATTACAGACAGGCTCAGTCAGCAGCTCTGGCACATTACATGAGTATGGATGGACAGACCCGAAGAGAGAGGGCTGAAGGGCCCTCAGACCTGCAAGATGTTATGTAAGCGCTGCACAGGCGAGGGAGGCAGAGGTGACATTTCACTGTAACCATCGCCTGGGAGCCGCCAGCCTTCAGTGATTGCCTTGGAATGTTCTTCAAGCTATGTCACTACTAAGAGAACATTTGTTTAAATTAATATTAACCCCTTAGCTGTCAGAAGGGCCTGCAATACACTGTTGAAATGAAGCAGTGCATCGTTAGTTCTGTTGGACATGACGTTATTTTCCTCAGTTGTATTCTGGTTTGCGTTCCTGAGAACGCCACGTGACAGAGTGTTCTGGACATGTTTTGTGACAGTGGTACTGTATGCTTACTGTGCCACAGGAGTAATGGCAGTATAAGGTATAGTGATAGCACAGAAGCTACTGCAAAAGGCTATAGGGACAATAGAAACAAAAAATGATCGAGCGGACTACTGCTTGCTATGAAAAGAAGTTGGGGAACTCACCAGAATTGAAGGTTAAAAAAAGTCTTTAATGAAAACTACATAAAATGACAAAACTCCTCCTCCCACATGTTTCACGCCCACTATGGCTCCTTGTCAAGGAGTGTGCACTGGAAGACAACGGTGCAATTATATACCTGTCCCACAACACACATTCAGCTGCTGGTAATGATCTAAATGACACATCTATACATGTAATTAGATCAGATTTAAATGATAAAGGTCAGCATTGTCAATCATAAGCAAAAAAGAGCAAAAGAGAGAAAGAAAAAGAAACCAACAGAAAAAATACCATAACAAACTTGATCAGTAATGTATCTAATAAAACAATGATCAAGAATGGATAAAGTAATTAAGAAAACTATTGCATGTAGTAATGAAGTCTCATGACTAACAAATCAAAATATAAGCTGTGTTTCACCCAAACCTATAATTAAAATGACAATCTTGGTTATAAAGCCTTCTGTGGATAATTTATTGAAATATAATCCAAAGAAGCCCAAATATACTTATAAAATACTTAGAATTATAAATGAATCCACATAACAACATGGATCATAATTTCAATCATAATTCAAGATATTGGGCCATCAATTACATAACATACTATGGCAAAAGATGATCAAAATTAAGCTTTCTATAACCAAGTCATAATAATGGTAAAGGGGAAACACAAATCCATATCATTCAAAAGCATTTTTTTTAAATTAAAAGAAACTGCAATTTTGAACAAAATAAACTGAAAACAACTACAGATAAAAAATAAATAAATGATATTAATAACTGAAGATCAGATGTGGGTCAAGGAAGGGAAGGAAAAGACTGGAAGGAGGGGAGAGGGGGAAAAGGGGAGCTGATATTCGTTTTTTTGCTCTATAGGGACAATAGCACTGCAGAGATTGCTGTATAAATACAGTACATACAGTACAGTTTCAGTGCAGTGATTACAGTACAATGGCTAAGGGTAGAGTGGCCATGCAGTTATTAGGGTACAGCCCCTGCTACTAATTCCCAGAGCCATGCCCAGGTTGCTACTATTCTGCTCCTGTTATAATCATTTAAGGACAGTCTGCACACACTGCACAGGCTATTGAGAGGTCCTGCAACATGAGAAGATCTGGAACAAGTGCCTGACCCGGCATTCCCTTCAGTACTGCAGGGTCCATTAGTGTCAGCAACTGAAATCCGAATGTATTTGTTAGCTCACTTACTGCAGAGATCTAGAAGTCATCATGAGAAACCTACATAGATGAAGTTAAAGTGTACAGCGCTCAGCAAACCTTCTTAAAGCTGCAGTTCAGTCTTTTAAAAAATTTTTTTTTTTTTTTTTTAATTCAATAGTTTCATGTGGGCAATCTCTAATTACCTAAAGAACTGTATAGCTGCCAGTCAATTCGTTCTCCATGTATTGATCGGCGAAATTTGGCAACACCTTTAGATATGGGATATGTTTTTCTTCTGCTTCTGTCACTCAGTAGAAGCTTATGAATATTCATGAGCACTCCTGCACTGACATGTGCTAGAGGGAGGGCAGGGCTGACAAAGCGGTGTGCCAGGGCTTGTGACAGGACATGAAGGGGCAGTGCCTTAGTAAATGGTTGTTAAAATAGAATACAAGAAAATTGGTCTTTCAAAGTTGTTTTTTTAAAAACAGAAAATGCTAAAAGTATTTTTTCTTACTACAGAACTGATTTATTAAAAAAAACACATGCAGGATATTGACTGAACTGCAGCTTTAACAATGCAGAGCTCTACAAACTCAACAATGCACAGAGCTCTGCAAACCTCACCAGTGCACAGAGCTCTACAAACCTTCTCTATAGTGCACAATGCTCTGCAAATCTTCTCAGCAGTGCACAGAGCTCTGCAAACCTCAACAGTGCATAGAGCTCAGCAAACCTACTATACAGTGCACAGAGCTCTGCAAACCTCAATAGTGCACAGAGCTCTGCAAACCTCACTGCTCTTAGCAGTGCACAGAGCTCTGCAAACCTCAATAGTGCACAGAGCTCTGCAAACCTCAATAGTGCACAGAGCTCTGCAAACCTTCTCAACAGTGCACAGAGCTCTGAAAACATCAATAGTGCACAAAGCTCTTCAAACCTCAAAAGTGCACAGAGCTCTGCAAACCTCAATAGTGCACAGAGCTCTGCAAACCTTCGCAGTGCAGAGCTCAGCAACCCTTCTCAACAGTGCAGAGAGCTCTGCAAACCTCAGCAGTGCACAGAGCTCTGCAAACCTCAGCAGTGCACAGAGCTCTGCAAACCTCAATAGTGCACAGAGCTCTGCAAACCTCAATAGTGCACAGAGCTTTGCAAACCTTCTCAGCAGTGCACAGAGCTCTGCAAACCTTCTCAGCAGTGCACAGAGCTCTGCAAGCCTCAGCAGTGCACAGTGCTCTGCAAACCTCAGCAATGCACATGCAGACAAGACCTGCGAGATTTGTGTACGCTATCATTCCATCTACTTACAAGTCTCAGGTTCACCTTCACATATGTGATACATTTTAAACAGGAAACCTGCACTTTGTATGTATATGTGTATATATATATTTTTATTTGACCAACCAACGTACGCCTCACTTTGCAATGTTTTGTTTATTTTTTACAAATATTACAATACAATAACAATACAGGGAATATAACAATACAGGTGGGATAATCTTATCAATACGTAAATGTAAAAGAGCTTATAATCTAATCGGCAGGTTGGCAGACAGGAACAGTAGGTGTAATTGTGAGTGCATTGGTGAGAGTATGTATAAGAGCATACTGTAGTTTGGTGCGGAGTGGTCATCCAGGACTATTAAAACGCTTAGTTGCACAGGTGAGTCTTGAGATTGGTTTTGAAGTTAGAGAGAGAAGGCGCTTGCTGAATGTCCTGGAACAGGACTGCAATTTCTGTTTCCCCCTGTTTCCTCCCCCCCTTTTTGCAGCTCTGCCTGCTATCCTTTATTTGGATGTAAGCTTTCCCTGCAGCTATCACTCCTAGTGCAAGTGGGAATGGATACATTTAGATACTTCCCAATTCTCCAGCCTGCAAGAAGTTGGTTGCCGTGACAACCCCTTTAATTCCCCTGGCTACATGGACTTTTCCATACTCCCCTGTCTGTATTCACAGGTAGCTTAGCCCTGTCCCTATTCCGGTGTGACAAACATTACACACTTCTTTTTCTTATCCGGCTACTCAGTGAGTACTACCATTCTTACTTACTCCCTTGTAAAGCAATCCGTTTGACCGTCCCTTGATACAGAAGCACTTCACATAGAGAAGCACTCTCGGCAGTTTTTGTATTCTTTGAGAGTGCGTGCATTATCCAACCTTGCAGATTTTATTGCGAGCCAAGTTTTCTGGAGGAGAGAAGCAGAGACTGATTCAGAGGAGAGGGAGGCTATCCTCACGGCAGCTTTATGAATAGATTGAAGGTTAGAAAGCTGCAAGGGAGGGAGGACAGTAAGGAGAATGTGGCAGTTGTCCAGATGGGAGATAATGAGGGCGTGCATTAACATTTTAGTAGTAGAGAATTTGATCAATGTTACAGAGAAAGAAGTGGCGAGATTTACCAATAACATTAAGGTGAGAACGAAAGAGAAGAGTCGAAATGATACCCAAACAGCGAGCTTCGGGGACTGGATGGATTTGTAGTGTTACTGACTGATATAAAAAGGTACAATGAGGCTTGATTTAAATGGGATTATGAGCAGCTCAGTCTTTAACATATGGAGTTTCAGACGTCTAGCTACCATTCAGGATGAGCTTGCCGTGCGACAGACCTGGGACCATACTACTGATGTGAGGTTCAGTGTGCGAGACATACAGGTGTGTGTCATCTACATACAGGTGATACATGCAGCCAAATTAAATAATAAGGTCACCAAGGGAGATTAAATTGATAGAACTGAATTTTGGGGGACATCAACAGATGCATCAACAGAGGAAGCAGATAGTTAGCAATAGATACACTAAAGAAATAATGAGAAAAGTAGTAAGAAAGCCTGGAGGTGGCTTTTTCCCAAACACCAAGGGAGTGGAGAGTGTGATGGAGAACTGGGTAGTCAACAGTATCAAAGGTTGGAGAGAAGTCGAGTGTGGAGGTAGTAAAGTCCCTGGGATTTAGCAATATGGAGGTTACTACTTGGGTGAATGCTGTTTCAGTTGAGTGAGCAGTGTGAAAACCTGATTGGAGAGCCTATGAGCCAAGGAAAGAAAGCATGCAGGAGTACACAAGCCGTTCCAGAAGAGGCAAAAGGCAGGAGAGAGACAGGACAATAGGTGCATTAATGGAGTCAAGGGTGTTGTTCTTGTGAATAGGTCTCACAAGAGCATGTTTAAGGAATGGGGAAGGAAAGATACCAGAGGAGAGGGAAAACTCGGTGCAAGCGAGAGGTTGGAGCAGATCGGATGCATTGTTCTGCCTGTAACCATTGCAATACCTTGCAAGGCCATCTGGCAATCCTATGGGGTTTACATATCAAACTTTGCACCCGAAATAGTTAATAACACATATGACTAAGAGTAAAGGTGTGCTAATGCTTAGCTCCCTTTTGTGAATCTGGGACTTAACCTGCTTGATGTGTAAACCCCATAGCTGTGCAAGATAGCCCTGTAATGCTTTGCAATGGTCAAACACAGAACAATGCATTTCAGCTCTCTCGGGTACTGAAAGGGTTCTCTCCTTTGGCTATATCAGAAATAAAGTAAAATTCCTTGGTCTTCACTGAGCCAGCACAATGTGTGAGCTTCATTCAGAGCCATAATTCTGTTTTATGACATTTCCTCCCGCCTTTCCATCTCTCGCTCTCTGAGCATCTGTCATTAACCTCCATATTTATGGTTCCCACAAAGGCTGCTCTATTAGCTCTCTGAGGCTGTAACAGCGCAGCACAAGGACCTCATGAAGATAAACTTCATCTGCAGACTGGAGATAGGAGGAGGGGGCACTGGTGGAATTTGGGGGGAGAAGAGAGCAGTAGAAGAGAATAGAAAAAGAAAAGAGAATGAGAGGCCGCTGAGAGAAACAATGCAGAGAGAAAACAAAAGACAATAGTCAATGAGAGGGTCACCAAGAGAACGAGGGAAAGAGGCAGACAGTGAGACAGAAAGAGGGCTGAGAGAGGTCATATAGAAAAGGCGGAAGGGGGGAGAAAACACTAAAGGAAAAGAGAGGACAGATGCAATACGATCAGAAAAGCAATGCAGGAATTGGTGGGAACAAGGTCGGGATGTTGCTCATTTTGCTGTAGATGTGACATGTCGCAGAATGACACTGGTTGCATTGCTGGGGACTCCTGCCAGCTCTTAGCTTCATTATAGGGGGCTTCCTGATCAGATCCTACTATAACTTCCTCTAAGGAGACGTGCTCGGGGCTGCAGCCTTACCCCTATTGAATAAAACCCACAAGGGATTATCTCTGCTTCCATGCTCCTGGAGTGTCACTGCTGGGATTTGTGTGTCTGGCAGTGAAGGGGTTAGGACGGGCACACTACGGATGTCACGTAAGATTGCATATGGTCTTTAAATACGCTCCGTTTTATGCCAGGGAACTTTCCAGGCTCCATTTATTCTCGCTGAGCACTCACATATATTGCAAGAGTCCCACAGGCTATTATTAAATGACATGAAAGTGATTACAGCTCGTCAAGCAGCCGACCACAATATTGCCTTTCCTCCCCACCTCCCCACAATTTCCAGATTCACTGGCGCTGAAAGGGCACAGGGAGGTGCTGAACATATATACACATCACACTCGGCACCTTACACACATCAGTTGCCCATATAGTTTAACAGTATCCCCCCTCCAAAAATAGCTATATCATCCTATAACACACCCCAGCTGCCCCCACAGACTCCGATAGTACCATCATTCTAAGAATCATCAATTCCTCTTGCAATCTATAATTAAATCAATACAGGGATATGCAGAAGGGATGAGGGGAGTGCAGGGATGTTCTAATGCTTCTCTTCCACTTGCAGTAGCAAACCGCAGAAAATCAGGATGCAGATCAGGCAGTACTGATGTTACATACAGCGACCTTCTGACTCCATAAGGGACAGACAATGCTAGTTTTCGTAGGGCAGTTGCTTATGGATTATAATGGACATGCACTATCGCTGTTTACGTTTTAGAATAAATCAACTGATTCCATATTATAATGCATGGATGTTTAACTGTTTTACCAAATAGAGGGGGGGAAAAATCAGGAAAATAAAGGGACACTTTCTCAATGTTTTGGTAGATGTGTGTGTCCCTTTTCGCAGGTTTGGTTAGTGCATGACATCATTGCACAAAACTCCAGGAACCTCCCAGCTGCAGATGATATGAAACAATAGATGACGCATTAGAAACACATTACACGTGTATCTCTTTTACATTCTAAAATAACGTTTTCACTAGTAAACGTTTGTAACTCTGCATGTTCGGAATCCACCAGAATTGTAATACATAGACACATAGTAACCCTTTCACTGACAGCAACGCATTGCGGAGCTTTGTAATACGTGCACGTCACGCAGTAGTCGACCACTGCAGTGTGTAACAATGCAGAATTACATTGATCTTGCACACACACAGCCGCAATGCCTCTGTAAGATCACTCGATGTTATCCCTGCTCCAAACAATGCCAGTTGGGCAAGGAATCCCGACATAACAAATGTCACTTTTCCGGCAGAATGTAAGCGTTTATAATATCCGTGCGCTCAGAATGTAAGCGTTTATAATATCCGTGTGCTTACACCTTCCACACTGCTTACTTAAATGTGAGCGGATCTCTGCTGACAATCCCATTTCAGATAAAGATTTATTTTTTCCCCGGTAGATAAGCAGGTGACGGAATGTTAAGGTTTAAAATGCGATATACTGTTGCGGCCGCCTTTATTCTCCTACTTACCCGGATAAATGCGGGGATTTTCTCAGTTTTTCTCGGAGTTTCCCGCGCGCCGGCCGCATCATCAGATAAGCGCAGGAGGATAAAGGCGGCCGCCACTGTACACTGGGAATATGTCGCAAAGAAAAAGCGCTCAGGCATGATACCCCTTCTGTTCCATGTTCATCATTTGTAATGCATAAGTCAAGTTATTTAAAACAAATCTGTCAAAGTTGAGCCCCAAATCCTAACGCCCAAACAGTATTAAAACACAGGGCTTGCACTGTTCTGGTACTTGCAATAAGTGCAGGAGGGGATTGAAGAAACGTCACAAGTATGCCGTCTTCATATTATAGGTTCCCACTTCAGAGCCAAGTCAGATTTTGAAGGGAAGATTGTTCTAGGATTTAGAGGAAGGTTTTTGAATACTGTAGGGAAAGTGTAGGTACTGTAGTTGTGTTGGTCTTTTCTTCCATGTAGTAACAAATTAGGGAGAGGGAGGAGTGGGTATGAAACCTTTTATTGGATCAACAAGTAGTTGATACTGTATGTTACAAGCAGTAGCGGATTTAAAAAAAATGGCGCCTGTAAGAGATGTGTGCAGAGGTTATGCAAATGGAGACTGTTTAGGGGTGAAATTAACATATGGCTTTATTGAGCCTGTCCCTTTAAACGGCAAACAAAAATATACAAAAAGAAGAAACGCCTATCCCTTTGTAAGGGATAACTTACTTCCCCCCAGTCCCTCTCTTACAAGACTGGGAGGATAAGCCCCTTTTCAGCCTACCACCCCAACATCTCAGCGGTACCTTAAAGCAGGTGGCCCTTCAGGTCAGTGGTGTCCAGGTGCCTTGGTGTGCTTGAGGGCCCAGGGTCTTGGGTCCTCTGCATCCAGGAAAAGAGGTTTGGTCCCCTTGTGTCTTGCTGTCAATATACAGTCCTCCTGTATATTCAAGACCCTCCCCTCATGTCAGCACCGTTGTGTGCTGAGGAAAAATTCTCCCTCCTGTGTCTCACATGAGGCTTTTTCACAGAGCTCTGATTAGTCCAGGTGGAGACTGGCTAATTGAGTGGCTGTAATTAACCAGCTCGATGCTGGATTCAGAGCTCTAAGGCAGCTTTATCCAAACAGGGATAAGTCCCTGATACAGAGCCCTTAGTCATGACTGTGACACGCGCGCCCGGTGGGGGGGGGGGGTGGGGGGGGGGCATCACGTGCACAGCGCTAACCGTGATCTGCGGTCTCCAGGAGAGAGGGAGCTTGCGACGGGAGGGGGCGTGGTTGGGGATGTGCCCTCATTGGGTCACAAGGTTTAAACTCAATTTCATTGAGTTTAAAAAACCTTGCAGTACGGCGCGGCTGCACCTTCAGCGGGAAGGTGAGTACTGGGCCCTTCCCCATTGAGGGGCGGTGCTTACACGCACAGCGCACGCCGAGGTGTGCGCTGTAGCAGTGACTGGGACCGCAGCCTAAGGCTGCGGCCAGGGTGAAGCGGAGCGTGCGAGTTCTCATGCTTAGCGCGATCAGAGTGATCATTCTGAATGCGCTTGTCCAGGGTGCGGGTGAGTGCGCGCGAACATGTGTCTGTGAGCTTGCTGCTAGCCGAGCAAGTCAAATTTGATTTTGCTGCTCGCTGATGTGTCATGTGAGCGGTTCACTCAATGAGGGTGAACCAGCTCCGTGATGTCACGACCGCACCGCCTAACATGCCCCCAGCGTGCGCAACTAACAGGACACAAATCGCCGGAGCAAAATGAGCGCCAAGCTCTAGCGCCAGCGCGCTCTCATTCACCCAGGCCGCAGCCTTAGGTTCTTGCCTGATGCCACCCTCCTGTTCCTATTGCAACGTGATGTCACATGCTGCATGCTCAGAAGCGACTGTTGCCACTCGCACATGCGCAGAAGTGGAAACCGCCGATCGCGCAAGCCGGCATGTCGCCTCCAAATTTTTCCGCCTTAGGCCCGGGCTTATCGGGCCTAATGGGAAATCTGCCACTGGTTACAAGTTTTCAAACCTCTCAGGGTAGAACCCGATTAAAGACCCAGAGAGGCTCGAAAGCTTGTAACATATCAACTACTTGTTAGTCCAATAAAATTATTTTATTTGAACCAAATTTAAAAAACGGAGGTCAAGAAACCCTCCTATGCATTTCATGTGGATGCGCACTTTATCAAGTGCGCATCCGCACGAAACGCGTAGGAGGAAAGTGCGCATCCGCACGAAACGCGTTGGAGGGTTGCTTGTCCTCTGTTTTTTCTAATGTGGTTCTAATAAAATAATTTTCTATTCTCTATTTTGACCCACTCTCTTTGGCGGTGCGCCATATATCCATTTTCTCTCATCTATACCCTACCATTGGCAGCACGCCCATTGAGGAGACAGAGGACAGAGACATACAAAAGTGAGTATACATATATACATATATGGTGTCTCGTTCATTTATTAGTCCAGGGAGTATCCCAATGAGGCCTTGAGGGGTGGGTGGATGCCAACTAGCTCATACCTTCAGGGAAACTGCTACCACAGACTCTTATCAGATAAATGGCAGGTGACACTAACCCTATTAACCTACAGTAACCCTAATCTATTGTGGTTTTCCATGCGTGATATCCATCAGCAGGTCAGAATAAAGGACTTTGTTCAGGTACTCCATGCCCGGCTGTCTGGAGAGCGGCCCATGCTGGATTTCACTTCACTTTCGCTCTGCTCCTGCCAGAGATCAGTGAAGCACAAAGCCAAGTGCAAGGCACGGCAGGTTATTCTTTTAACCCTTTCACTGCCACGATTACAGCAAAGAGGGATAACTGCACCAGTGATATGATCATCTACCCAGTTCCTGAGAATCAACAAATGTACCCCGCCAGTTTGAATATTAATATTTATATTGATATGGCAGTCACAGTGTAAACAGTGTTACACTGCGTACAATACAATCCAGAGAGTTTACTACAGTATCTCAGTTTAAAACCCCAAGGCACAATTGGGGCAGTGGTTTGCACAATCTCGCGTTTGGCAGTTACGAGGTTAATAGCAATCTGTATGAGACTCTGAGGATTAACCCTGAGAGGTTGGAAAACTTGTAATATATCAACTATCTGTTGGACCAATAAAAGGGATAGCACTGCCTGATCCTCCCCCCTCCTCTGTTATTCTACTACATGAAAGAAGCACGAGCTGCAGAGGCCGGCAGACTTGCAGAGGCCAGCAGAGCTGCAGAGCCCAGCAGAGCTGCAGAGCCCGACAGTACTGCTGAGCCAGGCAGAACTGCAGAGCCTGGCAGAGCTGCACAGCCGGCAGAGTTGCAGAGCCCGGCATAGTTGCAGCTGAGAGATCAGTGTGTTGCCTTTTGTTTACTAGTTGTTCAAAACACACTGATCCTCAGCACACAGGACTGATGCATTATTAAAGGGAGTGTGCATGCTTTGAAATTCCCTCCCTCGCACGCCCGCCTCTGTGGTGTGCAGACCCGGGGCAATGCTTTGCAGGGATTCAGTCGCTCAGGGCAAGACATGTGACTTCAAACGTGCCCGCAGGAGAAGGGGGAGCTGGGAATTCGTGTATTTATTTGAACTTTAGAAAAGGACCTTGAAGCAGCAGCTCAGGAAACTGGGTGCGCTGCACTATAAAGCAATACAAACACGATTATTCAGTGTGTGTAAGGGTGGTGGTTACAGTACAGTGATTACAGTGCAGCAGAGCAGTGAGTGCTAGTGAAGTGACAGCATAAACAGTACACTGGAATTGTAATATGACGTGCAGTGGCAGTGCAGTGATGTAGTAACATGGCATGCCGTGGCAGCACAGTTGGATATTAATATGACGCAGTGGCAGTACAGTGGCATAGTAATATGACATGCAGTGGTATAATAAAATGACATACAGTGGCATAGTAACATCAACGACAGTGTAGTGGCATAGTAATAGGACATACAGTGGCAGTACAGAGGCATAGTAACATCACATGCAGTGCAGTGACATAGTAACATGACATACAGTGGCAGTACAGTGGCATAGTAACATCACCTGTAGTGGCTAGTGCAGTGGCATAGTAACATGACATACAATGGCAGTACATTGGCATAGTAACATGACATGCAGTGCAGTGGCATAGTAACATGAAATGCAGTGGCAGTGCAGTGGCATATTAACATGACATGCAGTGGCAGTGCAGTAGTAACATGAAATGCAGTGGCAGCACAGTTGCATATTAATATGACGCAGTAGCATTACAGTGGTATAGTAACATGACATGCAGGGCAGTGCAGTGGCGTAGTAACATGGCATGCTGTGGCAGCACAGTTGCATATTAATATGACGCAGTGGCATTACAGTGGTATAGTAACATGACATGCAGTGGCAGTGTAGTGGCATAGTAACATCACCTGCAGTGGTAGTGCAGTGGCATAGTAATATGACATACAGTGGCATAGTAACATCACATGCAGTGGAAGTGCAGTGGCATAGTAACATGGCATGCCGTGGCAGTACAGTTCCATATTAATATGACGCAATGGCACTACAGTGGCATAGTAACATGACATACAGTGGCAGTACAGTGGCGTAGTAACACGACATACAGTGGCAGTACAGTGATATAGTAACATGACATACAGTGGCTATACAGTGGCATAGTAACATCACCTGCAGTGGCAGTGCAGTGGATAGTAACATGACATACAGTGGCAGTACAGTGGCATAGTAACGTCACATGCAGTGCAGTGGCATAGTAACATGACCTGCAGTGGAAATGCAGTGGCATAGTAACATGACATGCAGTGGCAGTGCAGTGGCATAGTAACAGTTAAATTGTAGATGAGATTGAAAAAAGACATACGTCCATCCAGTTCAACCTATGCTAAATTTAGATGATAGATACTTTATCCTATGTCCATATTTACAGTATATTAATCTAGACAAAGGCAAACAAAAGCCCCAGTAACATGTCATCTAATGATATCTCATAAGGGGAAAATGAATTCCTTGCTGACTCCAAATATTAGCAATCAGACTACTCCCTGGTTCAACCGCCTTCCCATATTTACTTATTTGGTATATCCCTCTATACTTTTTCTTTCTAAAAAGATGTTCAGCCTTTTTTTTTTGAAGATATCTATTGTATCTGCCATCACAGTCTCCATGGGTAATGAATCCCACACTGTAACAGCCCAACCTTAAAGGATGACCCCATGTCGGTTGTACTGTCCGTGGGATGAATAGTTATTTTGAAAGCTGCTTGTATTGTCCCCGAATATATTTTTATATAGTTATCATATCCCCTCTTAATTGCCTCTTTTCTAATGTACAGTCATGTGAAAAAGAAAGTACACCCTCTTTGAATTCCATGGTTTTACATATCAGGACATTATAACAATCATCTGTTCCTTAGAAGGTCTTAAAATTAGGTAAATACAACCTCAGATGAACAACAACACATGACATATTACACCGTGTCATGATTTATTTAACAAAAATAAAGCCAAAATGGAGAAGCTATGTGTGAAAAACTAAGTACACCCTTACTGCTTCTATAGGAATTAAGATACTAAGAAGCAGACAGGTGCTGCTAATTAAATGCCCTAGATTAATTGATCATCAGCAAGTGTGACCACCTCTATAAAAGCCGAAGTTTTAGCAGTTTTCTTGTGCCTGGAGCATTTCAGGTGTGGTGTTAACACAATGCCAAGGAGGAAAGACATCAGCAATGATCTTAGAGAAGCAATTGTTGCTGCCCATCATCTGAAGGGTTTATAAGGCCATTTCCAAACAATTTAAAGTCCATCATTCTACAGTGAGAAAGATTATCAAAAGTGAAAACATTCAAGACAGTTGCTAATCTTCCCAGGGCGTGGATTCCCAGCAAATCACCCAAGGTCAGACCGTGCAATCTCAGAGAAAGTGCAAAAAAACACAGAGTTTACATCTCATCCTCTCCAGCCTCTGTTAGCATGTTAAATGTTAAGTTCATGACGTACAATTAGAAAAAGACTGAAGTGAATTTGTTTTGGAAGGGTTGCCAGGAGAAAGCCCTTCTCTCTAAAAATAACATGCAGCATGGCTTAGGTTTGCAAAGTTGCATCTGAACAAACCACAAACTTCTGGAACAATGTCCTTTGGACAGATAGGACCAAAAGTGAGATGTTTGGCCATAATTGCACAGCGGCCACGTTTGGCGAAAACCAAACACAGCATATCAGCACAACACCTTTGTAACGTACGGCTTGCCACAACTGGTAAACCGGACCGCGGGCTGAGGTGGGGATGTATACCACCGACCTAAGCCCCGGAGTCAGGTCAGAGTGCGGATTCCGTAATCAACATAGCCAGGCATCGGATTGGAAGAAAGTAGAGTTAACGTTATCCAGGCAGGGGTCAAGCAGGCGGCACAGGAGCGGTTGTTGAGGAAAACAGCTGAGGTCATCAACAGGAAATCTTGGGTGAAGGTACTTCAGGGATAGAACAGGAACTGGAAATCCATGCTACACACAAACGCAACCCCTAGCAGGTTCACCCCCAGGCAGCACTGGTACACCAATGCTTCAGCGCAGGAGTCCAGAACGAGCCTGTGTGGGAGAGAGAGCTACAAACTCAGGACTCAGCGACAGGCCTCTGCTATGGGAAACAGGGGACTGAGGTTTACGCTGGAGATCCACACTTCAGCACAGACCAGGACCACGGCCCTCTGCAAGGAGAGAGAGCAGCAGGCCCAGCAACCAGAGACAGGCCTCTGCTCTGAGGAAGGGCAGCAGCCTCAGGAACAGGAAATGAAGTTACGCTGGAGATCCAATGCTTCAGCACAGGAAACAGGAACATGGCTAGGAACAAAGAAAAGAAACCGCGACAAGGTGGCCAAGACAGGGGGCTGTGGCAACACAGAACATCCAAGAAGTATTATGCGTGCAGAGAAGCATTGTGTGGAAAGCTGTATTTAAAGGTCAGCGAACCTATAGCAAAGGGGCGTGTGATAGCATTGCTCTAATGACTGAGCCCTGGCTGGGCTGCAGTAATAGCTTGCACAGCTGCAGAATATATCTGGGAGTGTTTTCCAGGACTGCACAGTAGGCCAGGTAGCAGTAAACCGAGGTGTGGATTCCTTAACACCTCATACCAACTGTCAAGCACGTGGTGGACGGGTGATGATTTGGACTTGGTTTTGCAGCCACACAGGACCTGGGAACCTTGCAGTCATTGAGTTGACCATGATCTCCTGCTGTTAACCAAAGTATTCTAAGTCAATGTGAGGCCATCTTGCTGACAGCTAAAGTTGGCCGGAAATTGGGTCATGCAAAGGTCATGATCCCAAGCACCCCAGCAAATCTACAACAGAATGGCTAAAAAGAAAAAAAATCAAGGTGTTGCAATGGCCCATGTCAAAGTCCAGACCTCAACCCGATTGAATGCTGGTGGCTGGACCTTAAGAGACTGTGCAGAACAAATGCCCGCAAATCTCAATGAACTAAAGCAACGTGGTAAAGAAGAGTGTGGCCAAAATTCCTCACAACGATGTGAGAGACTGATAAAGTCATACAGAAAACGATTACTTCAAGTTATTGCTATGCTGAAAGGGTGGTTCTACAAGCTATTGAATCATAAGGTATACTTAGTTTTTTCACATGGCTTCTCCATTTTGGCTTTATGTTGTTAAATAAATCATGACAAGGTGTATATGTCATGTTTCCTGGAACCAGGTGTGAGGATTCAGGGATCACGGCGCCCGCGCCCGGCCCCTCCTACCTTCTTTACCTTCCCGCTGCTGAGGTGCGTGCCCTCGCTGACACCACTTACCTCATGCTGCTCTGGGGGTTCCCCGCCATCCCCGGCGGTCTGCTCGCTCCGCTCGCTCTTTCCCCTCCCATGCGGCTGCCGTGTGTCCCGGCCGCGCGCGTTAACTTGTCGCGCCGGGTGAAGATAATTTTTTCACCTTCTCTAGCAGTGAAACCACACCCCCAGCAGACGAACAGGACCCCCTGCCAAAATAAGAGTTCTCACCTGCCTCCAATCAAGTGGACCTGATCCAAGATAGCTCCACACACTCCTCCAGGCCTGCCTCCACTTCCGATTGGTCAGCCGCACTTTATATTGCCTGTCCTCCCATTCACTCATTGCTCGACATATTTCCCTTGGATTACTACTCTGGCATTCTCTCTCTTATTTCTCTCAGGTTACGCTTGGTTGGCGGACGTCTATCTCTGGCTCTCGACCCCTGCTTGGACAACGACCTTCCGGAATTCTCCTCCAATCCCTGACCTTGGCTAAACGGCACGACGACGGCACTTCTTTACCGGTACCGGCAAGTATTGCTAGCTAACACCACCTGGCCGGCAAGCTAAACACCACACTCCGGACACGATTCTTTTTGCTGCGGGTGCGTGCCCATATACGTTGCTCACCTCAGTAGAAGGGAGGGGTCTGGTCTGCGGGCAGCACCGGCGTAACACCAGGGTCACGAATGATGTATGAATAGTTCCAGTAAGCTTAACTCATGCCTTCCCTCTTCCAAAGCACAAACAAGTCCTTTGTCTTTCTTAGTTTTATTGAGGAAAAATCACAGGAAGAAAGGGACATACAGATGTAGTGTAGGTAGAGAGTGCTTCTCTGTCTGAAGTGCAGTGTATCAAGGATAAGGCAGTGTAAAACAAAAAGGCCTTACTGGGGTAAATAGTAGGCAGTTACTCACTCAGAGTCCAGGGTGAAAAGGAAGTGAGGAGCAACGGTCACACTAGAAGGGAAGTGAGACTATACTTACTGTCAGCAAGGACAGGGGGGTAGGAATAGCCCACTCTCAGCTAGGAGAATAGGAGATGCAGGCAACCAACACAGACTGTGTAAACAACATGTAACAATAATGTTGCCTTTTCACATGCAGCTAGCTGCTGGGACAGGGAAAATAACAGGCAGCTGAACTAGGGAGAAATGAATCCTATGAGCTGCAAAGGGAGACAGAGAATATGGAATCTGGTTCCAGGTAGGGTGACCAGATTTTGAAAATGAAAAACCGGGACATTTTTTTTTTTACATAACAGTTTATTTATTGTAGTACACTTATACTTACTACCATTAGTCCTTGTTACATAGTTGTGTGTGTGTGTTGACCTCACTAATCGAACAAAAAAACCCAGATTTGAATGATTCTGAACCCCTTAACCAGTGTCAGGACGCCGCCTCTTCACAATTTGCACAGCACGGCAGTAACGTTAGTATTCACAGGGAATACCCGTTACATTTGGAGGCGCTGCTGAGATAGATACCTGGGGTGCCTAGTAAACTTGTGTATAGCTACTCTAACCGCTCATTATGTTCTCCCTGTCCAGCCTGGAAGTCCATGCGTGGGCCCTCAAGGTCAGAGAACCCTCTAGTCATGTAGTAGCTGTAGGGAACGTTCCCATCACAGCATCCGCGAGTAAAATACGTCACTCACTAGAGATATTGTTGGGTGTTTACACGTTGGAGCGAGTAGGGTCACGAGAATATGACCACACCTGTGACTGGTGTGTTATTATTTACGGCTGGGCATGAGATAAATCGGGACCACGTGCCCCAAAACTTACAAGGCCCAGATGCCCCGCCCGGAGGCTATTCAATCGTATTTGCAGTGAAACCTGAAATAAGAGAGATATTTACCGCTAACCGCTATTCCCCCACTGACATGGTTGCGGATGAACCGCATAGTAGCACATGGCAGACGAAAGCTTCTATCTCAAGTAGTACCCCTGGCCGTATTTCTCGCCCCTCTCAAGTGACATTTTCCCCAAGTATAATTGAAGGGGCCCCTAGTTGGGCCCAGAGATAATCACCGTCGTCCCCTGTCTCGGAGGCATATTCAACAAATGCTCAGGCCCTTCCAACTGGAATTGTCGGGGCTGACAGTGGCCCCATCCCTGGGGGAGTTCCCCCGGACATATCGGTGCCTCAACTTATTGAAACCATAACTCTCGCTTCTCAATCGCAGCATTGCAGGAAATTAAAGCTCTTTTCCGGGATCCTGCCGACACCTACCGGAGAAGATGGATTTGAAACCTGGAAAGATCATACTGTCCAGATATTGGCTGAATGGTAATGTACCGAAGCCGTCAAACGGCGACGTCTAGTGGAAAGTCTACTACCTCCAGCGGCGCTACTGGTCCGGACTCAGCGGGAAATGGAAGGAGAGGTGGCAGCCTTAGAGTTAGTAGAGATGCTCACTCAGTCCTATGTGTATGAAGATGACGAAGATGAGTTGATGGCAAAATTCAAAGCTCTTCGCCAAAGGGAAGGAGAAGACTTATCCGAGTTCGCTCGCAAGCTCCAGCTGTCAGTAGGAACTCTTCTGTCTAAAAAGATTGTGGTGGCTGCGGAAGTGGACAGTTATAGATACAAGCAGTTACTGAAGAGTTCACTTCCGCTGGACACTACAGCCATGTTGATGCGGGGTGCCCCTGATTCCGTCACTCCACCTAATTATGTGGAGTTAATGCGGTATATCCGGAAGCATGAAGTTCAACTGCATTTTCACACCCGTAAGAAAGGCAAGGATAGTCGCAAGGAGGATACCAAAGAAGCCCCTGTACCTAAAGACCGAGCGACCAAGAAAGACATAGAGGCCCCTGATATGTATCGATCGCCCCCACGGGTATCAGTCTGGGCAAGATTCCATCAGGGCATGCGCTGCTACAACTGTGGGGAAGATGGACATATCTCCAGATTCTGCCCCAATCCTCGGAAACCCTATAAGGTTGGCCAGACCTACATGGTACGGGCACCGCAAGCTCTCTCTTCCTCCTCAGCCTTACCTGAGTGGGCCGCAGAAAACCCCAGAGAGACTGTGGCAACAGACAATTCGCCATCAGGCGTGTATTGCCGAGTGGGACCCACGGCCCTAATCAGGATCGTGGTGGAAGGGATCTATTCTTCAGCCTTGATGGACACTGGATCCCAGGTGACCATTATATATCAGCCATTTTATGATCAACACCTTAGCCACCTGCCCTTGCAGTCCGCCGAAAAGATGACCTTGTGGGGACTGAGCAAAGACGATTACCGCATTGACGAAATAGTGGCGGTCAAGTTAGACATACTCCAGCTGAACACTAACAAGTCGCATCCCATGTTGGTGGAAGCTTTGGTCTGCCCTGAGGCACGAGAACACCCCAGAGCCCCCATCATACTGGGCACCAATGCAGACATAGTACGGTCAGTGATTCGCTCCTTCCTGAAAGAAGCCGGTGAACTACCGTTGGACTCCTTGGACATAGCCCCTGGTCTACGGGAAGAATGTTATCATGTGGCATATGAAGAAGAGTACGGCGATATTTCTAATCTCGAACCAGGGTTACTGCAGATTCCGCCAGGGGGAGTACAGTGTGTGTCGGCTCTGATCGCGTTTCCCCAACGGTATAAACAAGATCGATATTTTTCGCTAGAAACCCTTCCTGAAGCTGAACTCCATTGGGGATATCGGATGATACCCGAAGTACGAGAGTGGTCATCTAGAATCCCTAGGAAAATTGAGGTGACCATACAGAACATGTCACTTCATACGGTGTCTCTGGAATGAGGGCAACGATTGGGTAGAGTGTACCCGGTGGATCCTGTAGACACTGCAGCAACCGTCTATGCTGACGGTGTGAGGAAGGAGACTGAAGAACTACTCTTTGATTTTGGAGAGTCTCCCCTGAACGAGGAATGGAAAAAAAGGCTGTGCGATCAGTTGAGAGAGAGACGAGGAGTGTTTTCTACCAGCGATATGGATGTGGGATGCAGCAGAAGCGCTCAGCACACCATCCGCCTAAATGATGAGACTCCGTTCCGAGAAAGGTCTCGTCGTATAGCACCTCGAGATGTAGACGATGTGCGAGGTGTCCTGCATGAAATGGAAGCCTCCAGCATAGTGATCGACTCTCGAAGCCCTTATGCCTCGCCGATTGTGGTGGTCCGAAAGAAGAATGGGTCTGTACGTTTGTGTGTGGACTATAGAACCTTGAATAAACGTATGGTGCCGGATCAATACACCTTACCACGCATAGAAGAAATCCTCAGTGCCTTGTCAGGAAGTCAATGGTTTAGCGTGCTGGATCTTCGGTCTGGGTATTACCAAGTACCCATGAGCCCAGCGGATCAGGAAAAGACGGCGTTTGTTTGTCCATTGGGGTTCTATCAATTCACCCGGATGCCCCAAGGTATCTGTGGCGCCCCCGCTACTTTTCAACGGCTTATGGAGAAGACGATTGGTGATATGTGTCCTCGGGAATGTCTAGTATATTTAGACAACATAATTGTGTTCGGGGCCACCCTTGAAGAACACGAGACACGGCTGATGAAGGTATTGGATCGATTGGGTCAATAAGGATTGAAACTCTCTCTCGACAAGTGTCGGTTCTGTCGAACGTCGGTCACTTATGTGTAGGGTGACCAGATTTTGAAAATGAAAAACCGGGACATTTTTTTTTTTACTTAACAGTTTATTTATTGTAGTACACTTATACTTACTACCATTAGTCCTTGTTACATAGTTGTGTGTGTGTGTTGACCTCACTAATCGAACAAAAAAAACCCAGATGTGAATGATTCTGAACCCCTTAACCAGTGTCAGGATGCCCCCTCTTCACAATTTCTGAAGCAGCAATCCCGCCTGGGATCTTACCTGATCTGCAGTCCCTCAAGGTGCTATACTGGAGGGGAGGTGTTCCCTACCTGTCTTCCGAGGTCTCCCGTGTGAAACTTGAGTCAGATCTGGAAGAAAGAAGGGTAGGTTACTTCAGTGTAGGTATGCGGCAGTTAAGATAAGACAAGGAGGGTGAGAGAGACAGAGAGAGAGAGTGTGAGAGAGACACAGAGAGAGAGGGTGAGAGAGACACAGAGAGAGAGGGTGAGAGAGACAGAGAGAGAGAGGGTGAGAGAGACAGAGAGAGAGGGTGATAGAGACAGAGAGAGAGAGGGTGAGAGAGACAGAGAGAGAGAGGGTGAGAGAGACAGAGAGAGAGAGAGGGTGAGAGAGACAGGTGAGAGGGAGAGGGGGAGGGAGAGGGAGAGGGGGAGGGAGAGGGAGAGGGGGAGGGAGAGGGGGAGGGAGAGAGGGAGTGAGGGAGACACACACACGGGTACACACACACACGGGTACACACACACACACGGGTACACACACACACGGGTACACACACACGGGTACACACACATGGGTACACACACACGGGTACACACACACACTGGTACACACACACACACTGGTACACACACACGTACACACACACACACACACACACGCAGCTGGGGGGCGCCGGTGTTCAATCAGTGAAGCTCTGAAATTCTTGCTTCCTTCTCTGGGAGCTGCTACGGGTCCGCAGCTCTGGGCACTCTCTGGGAGGTGATTCTCTCAGATGCTCTGTGCTGGGGCGCTGTATGGCGGGAACTCAGCTCCTCCTCTCCCTCTCTCTTGTTCTCTAGCCCTGGGAGGCCTAGAGATTTTAGGAATGCGGGGGCGTCTTCAGGTCTGGAGATTGTTCTAAACCTGCCGTTCTTTTGGGCGATCAATTTGAAGGGAAATCCCCATCTGTAGCGGATCTTTTGGGTGTTTAGGATCATGATGAGAGGTTTCATGTTGCGTCTTCTCTCTATGATTCTTCTGGAGAGATCGTTGAAGACTTGGAGGGCTTCGTTTTGGAAGTTGATTTCTCCTCTCTCTCTGCACTCATACATTAGTTTCTCTTTTATGGAGTATGAGTGCATCCTGACGATGACGTCTCTCCTCCGTCTAGGATCCTCGGAGCAGGGACCCAGCGCTCTGTGGGCACGGTCCATCTCCAGGTCTCTGGGCTCAAGGTCTGGAATCAGATAGGAGAACAAGTCTTTCAGGTAGGTTTTTAGATTTTCAATCTTTATTTCTTCAGGGATGTTGCGGATCCGGATATTTTGGCGGCGATCTCTATTTTCTTGATCCTCGATAGCATCCTTCAGGGAGTTAACTTCATATCCTAGGCGGCATATCTCTTCTTCAGCAGCTGTTTGAGAGAGGGACACCTCCTCTAGCTTTGTTCCCACTTTGTCTGTGCGCCCTGCTAGTTCTTTTATTTCCTTTTTGACTCCTGTGATAGCTGTGTGCAGGTCTTCTTGGAAATTGAGCCTCATCTTTATTGAGAACTGGTCAAATAGGTGCTCAAGATATGTTTTTGTAGCTTCCACTGAGTCTCCCTTGTCCCACAGTCGGCACCGCGTGTGCTTGCCTCAGTCCCCTGAGAGCTCTCCTCGGCGCCATCTTGAGGGGTCAGGGTTTCAGCTCCTCTGCTTGCCGGTTTGTGAATTGACTCACAGAACTTAGCAATGTCCTGATTCCCTGTTTTTTTTTTTTGTTTGTTTGCCATCCTGAGGCTTTTACCTAATCGGGTCCCTGAAAAGGTGTTTGTTTTGGTGGTTTTTGTTGCTAATTTTAGGTGCTTTTAGGCAGGGAGTCTCGGGAGCTCTTCCCTCAAGCTACCATGCCGGCTGACGTCACAGGAAGTCCTCTATTGCCTCTTATTTTAAAGAATGCAACTGTAGGCAATCCCGATTTTATTTTTTAAGCAGTAGCTATTGTCAAATTCATTGTATATATATATATATATTTAAATCTCAAGCTGCTGATGTTTTAAATACCATCATCCTTTGTCATCCCTTGTTCACATGGCATAGGATTTGCATATGAACAAAAGAGAGGATAATTGATATGATTTTCCATAACACACCTGTCTATATGTGGACTCTGCCTATTTTGTTCATTGCAACATTACCTTGTGTGTGTTGTTTTGTTATTTATCCTTGAACATTTCTTGCCGATATGACTCCATTCATACTGTGTTGTGTTTTGGTACTGTCTACTCATTGCTACACATAGCAACATGCTATTTCATGAATATTCATGTGGAGAGGGATATACCCCAGCTCTTTACATTTTCCAGCATAACTATTGGATAGCTTTATTTTGAGCCTGTTTGGGAACTAAGTATTAATGTGATGAGCTGCTACTACGCAGTGTTTTGTGGTGAAGCTAATTAGCATTGATAGTATATTATGGACACTGGCCCCTCATGTTCTGATAGGGCTTTACACTCGTGTTCATATTAGTCATTTTATGCATTTCGTCAGTTTTTAGCTTGTAAAAAAGTTGTATACGTTTTAGTTGTGTTATAGTTAGGTTTATGTGGATATTTCCCATTTGGTCTGTAATAATATGATATTAGTGGTACTAGTTATTTAACTGGTACTTTATGTATATTTTACTGTTTACAATGAGTGCAAGCTTTAGGGACTTTTAGTGACAACCTCTTGTCACTTATCAGTGTCCTCTTACGATATTTCCCTATGCACCATTGATTTCTTTCTTTTGTAGTTGGTGAGCAAGGTTTTTTTGTGTTTATTTTATATGCGGATGCCAAGACAGTGGTGAAAAACAAAAAAATTTGTGCTGATACTAAATTATAGTGGCTAAAAGCGCTCTCCTTGTGCATTTAAGTTTCTCCAAACTTAGGTGCAGCTTATACAGTCTACCAAGGAGAATACAAAGCAGCATCATCGTAAGAAAAAAGTGCCGGTACCACCGTAAACAGCTAACAAAGACAAAGAATCGTCAAGCCAGTGTTTTTGACCAACAGTTAGTGTATCTAGGCACAATAATCCTAGAACATTTAACCACCGAGGAATTAAGACTTCAGGCAAGGCCCGGTCTTAAACGAACAATTTGTTTTTTCAGGACTCAATATTATCAAGGCCCAGTCTTAAACGAACAATTTTTTTTTTCAGGACTCGATATTATTTTTTATGCTTTAGAGTGTGTTTTTAAGATGCATGCCCCGCTAGGCAAGATCAGCCTATGCCATCCAGATGATGACAAGGGATGATCAATTTTTAAATATTTGTAATGTTTATTGTTTTGTGGTCACATCATTTTGCAGACAATCATACAATCTCGCACAATGCTACACAGGTTAATGGGTCACAAGGGAATATATACAATGATTCCCTGCCATACTCTAGTGGCCCCCAACGACGCAAGAGAGAATTACATTTAACCCCTTGGGAAAAAGATAATACATTTATTGACGTTTGCAGATCTGTATATATTAAATCTGGGGTAAATGAATCCTGCTGGGTGTGTGGATATATACCATATACACAAACAGCCCCTTGGGTTGGGATACCTTACACTAATGCCGAATTTAAAAAATGAAATTTGAATTTGAATTTGTTTACAGGGAACTTTTCTAAACTTCTAAACCGAATTCCACTGGTGAACGAGGTTCCGGTAGGTGGATTTTACATAAATTACACTGGGAACAACAATCAATTTATGGGTCAGGTGCCTCCACCAACTAATGAAATTTGTGTAAAAATGTATTTACAGCCCTGTACTAAAAATGTATAGGGAGGATATGGCCTTAGTTTTATTCATTAACTTACTTAATCAAGAACAGGTACAGATTAGATTAATGGCCCTACAGAATAGAATGGCTCTGGACTATATTTTAGCATATGTGCCCTAGTTAAAGAGCAATGTTGTGTTTTTATTAAAGATCAAAGTGGTAAGATTGAGCATGAGCTAGAGAAGATCACAGAGATACAGGAGAGATTAAGGAAAGGCGGAGATGAGAGGTGGGTTCTGTTAGGAATTAGCATGTTGGAGAGGCGCATGCGCGACGGGGATGGTGCAGGAGGTGTAAGACAGAGGCTCCACTACCCGTCGGCAATAATAAGCTAAATAAAGCTATTTTGGGCGCAGCAACCCGAGTCCAAAACACAGCATCGAAACTGTGAACATATACTGCTTAAGATAATACCACATAAAGGGGGCAATGGCGACGACCAGACAGAAAAACAAGCGCAAAACGGACGTGCGCGCCTACTTCACTGGGGGGAGCAAGGCAAGGCCGGAGGAGATACCAGCAGCCTCAGACTCTGATTCTACCCCAGAGGTGGAAGGTACATCAGCAGAGCAAAAAGGGGTAATAAAGAAAGAAATCGCCCGGCTTCTCATTGATTTAAAAACATTTTTTAGGGGAGAGGTGGAGAGCCTACGCAAAGATATCCAGCAAATCGGATCCCGCACAAATGAATTGGAGGAAAGAATGGAGGAAAGTGCACGATGCCACAGGGAAACAAATAAAAGGATGGGAGACCTGGAAGCCAGGGTACTAGAACTAGAGGACAGACAGGAGGACAGTGAGAACCGCGACAGACGCAACAATCTGCGGATAAGGGGCATACCAGAGGAGATCCTGAACCCAGAGGAGCTGCTCAGCAGGTGGATGACCTCCATCATGCCAGGCAAGACAGAGGCTGAATTATCCATGGATCGCTGCCACCGTGCCCTGCGGTCGCGCCCCACACCTAACAACCAGCCCAGAGACGTGATCCTCCGGTTACACTATTATAGAACCAAGGATGAGATCTGCAAAATCACGAGGTCCACTCCCACGGTAACCTTTGAGGGAATCTCTATGGCAATATACCAAGACCTCTCCCCTATCACTCTAGCACGACGAAGGGCCCTCCACCCGGTCACTAAAGTGCTGCGAGACCGGGAAGTCCGCTACAGGTGGGCTTTCCCATTCGCCCTCGTGGTTATGCGGAATGGCCGCTCGCACGTGCTAAAGCACCCCACGGAGGGGAAAAACTTTCTAAAAAAACTGGGCATAGCAGCTGCGATAGCAGAACCGGGGAGCCCAGAGGCACGGCCACCACGTCCCGCGGTATGGGAGACAGTGCCCACATCAGCAGAAAGGCGCAAAGAGAGTGCTGACCCAGAAGCCCAGTAACCCCTAAAAGTTTCACTCACCGTTTAAGAAGTTCTGTTCTAAGTTGAAATCAAAGCCTGATCTGTATAATCTGAACTATAGTCCTGGCCGGGCCACAAACGATGCAGAGCGGGAGCTCCAGCGGTGAAACAGCCCTTTACCTTCCCTGCACAAAGATCAAGAAAACCCTGCTTTTGGGAACCAAAATGGCGATTGGGGTTTCACCTGTAGAAGAAGGACAGCCGGCGGGAAGATCTCCATGGAGGGGGCACATTTGGCGGGAAGGAGTGAGGAGCAGCGCGAGCCCGCCCACAGAAGCATCCCTCCACGCCCACAGCCTGCCTCCGAGTGACGCGACTCCACAGCGCACACAGCCGTGCTCACGGGGTCTGGCGGATATCCAGGGGCGGATGTGACGTCAGGCCGGAGACGCGGACCAGGAAGTGCCCTGACCCCTCCGGCGGGGGTGCGCGAATTCCGCCGCCGGAGCAAGGCGAGGTGGCCTTAACAGCTGCACCGGGCGGCGGCCCTCTCTCCCCCTCCGGTGGAGCACACGTGGTGGGGGGGCGTGTACGGGGAGGTGTGGGGGGGCGTGTTCGGGGAGG